>OY992534.1:751200-775098 GCA_963921185.1 Dasysyrphus tricinctus
GAAGAGAAAGAAGAAGAAGAAGAAGAAGAAGAAGAAGAAGAAGAAGAAGAAGAAGAAGAAGAAGAAGAAGAAGAAGAAGAAGAAGAAGAAGAAGAAGAAGAAGAAGAAGAAGAAGAAGAAGAAGAAGAAGAAGAAGAAGAAGAAGAAGAAGAAGAAGAAGAAGAAGAAGAAGAAGAAGAAGAAGAAGAAGAAGAAGAAGAAGAAGAAGAAGAAGAAGAAGAAGAAGAAGAAGAAGAAGAAGAAGAAGAAGAAGAAGAAGAAGAAGAAGAGAAGAAGAAGAAGAAGAAGAAGAAGAAGAAGAAGAAGAAGAAGAAGAAGAAGAAGAAGAAGAAGAAGAAGAAGAAGAAGAAGAGAGAAGAAGAAGACCTTCGCTTTAGGTTGCGTGGCACCTTTTCTAAAGTTTGATTGTTTTTAAAACCTTCAACCGCATTAAATAACGGGTGATTCTTAGCTGGTTTGGTTTTGGCAACACTGGTTTTGACAGCTGACGTGTGTTTAGTACCTTGTGTCACTGTCAAACAGCTTCAGTTTGGTTTGCAATTTAACCATGGATCGTCTTACAAATGAACAACGCTTGCAAATTATTGAATTTTACTATCAAAATTCGTGCTCGGTTCGAAATGTTCATCGCGCGCTGCTTCCATTTTATGGTCGGCATTCTCGACCTTCTGAGCAGTCTATTCGGAAGATTGTGACCAAATTTCGCACCAAATTTACTTTGTTGGACATTAAACCACCAACACGTTTACGTACTGTGCGTAGTGAAGAAAATATTGCGGCCGTATCAGCTAGTGTGACAGAAGACCGCGAAATGTCGATTCGACGCCGTTCCCAGCAGTTAGGCCTTTGTTACAGCACTACGTGGAAAAAAAACAAACTTTTTTTTGCCCGAAATGGAAGTTCTTGACTTGCATGATATGTGGTTTCAACAAGACGGTGCCACATGCCACACAGCACGCGAAACAATGGCGCAATTGCGAGGCGAGTTTGGTGAACAGTTAATTTCACGTTTCGGGCCGGTCAATTGGCCGCCTAGATCGTGCGATTTGACACCATTAGATTATTTTTTGTGGGGGGTATGTCAAGGCTAATGTCTATAGGGACAAGCCCGCTTCGATTGACGCACTGGAAGCCAACATCCATGCATTCATTCGTGAGATACCGGCCGATATGTGTGAAAGAGTATGCCAAAATTGGACTCAGCGGATGGGCTACCTCAGACGCAGCCGCGGTCAACATTTGCATGAAATTATCTTTAAACATTAAATTGCAAGGTTCAAACTATCGATTCAAATAAATATTTCATTCTTTTTTTCGAAGTTTTTGTGTTTTTTTTTTTTAAAAAGTTCTAAACCTCTTAAAAAATCACCGTTACAATCGTTTGAGAGCATTTTATATCTCAGATATTTCGACGTATGATTTTCCATCTGCATGACTATTGACAATGAGGCACCAAGCTTTTACATTGCAGGGATAGTTTTATCATTTTGCATAACTCTTGAAACAGTCCATTTTCAATATTGTGAATGCGTAGGTCTAAAACTCTTACCTTCCTTACTTACTTACTTATCCGGCTCCCGATCCATGAAGGGTCTTGCCTGAGATATTGCGGTCTTCCATCGGTTGCGGTCCCTCGCACGCTCCCTCCAGTCGTCGAGACCAAGCGCTCTTGCGTCTGTGACCGCCTAGTCCCTGTATTGTAGTCTCGGTCTTCCTGGTCGTCTCGAACCTGGGGCCTGGAACTCGAAGATTTTCTTGGCTGGACCGTTGTTGTCCATTCGCTCGATGTGGCCGAGCCAGTGTAATCGACGTGTTTTGGCTCTTTGGACTACATCCACATCTTGGAACAGCTCGTACAGTTCACGGTTGAATCTTCGTCTCCAATCGCCCTCTTCGCATATAGGACCAAATAGCCACCGAAGAATTTTCTCTCGAAAGTGCCCAGTAATCAATTCCCCTTTTTTAACTTATCGTCCAGCACTCGGCGCCGTAGAGTAGAACAGGTAAAATTAGCGTTTTGCGTAGTGAGCTGTCTTTCGAGAAAGGAGTTTTGAGCCCATTTGTTTGGCCAAACCGAAGTATCAGTGGTACGCTAGGGTAATTCTTCGTCGGATTTTCACTAAGGTGTCGTTCATTGAATTGATGTTTGTTCCAAGGTAGGTGAGCCCCTTGACTACCTCGAAATTACTGCTACCAACAGCGACGTTTTGTCCTAGGCGATGAACAGATATCAAGGCTTTGTTTGTTGATAGCTTTGTTTTGTCCTCATTCACTTCAAGACCAACGCGTTTCGCCTGTTCATCAATAGCTGTGAATGCTTCAAGTACAGCTCTCTTGGAGCGGCCGATGATGTCAATGTCGTCCGCATAGCCAAGCAGTTGAGAAGACCTGTTGAAGATAGTGCCTTTCATGATTACACCACTCTCGCACTATCTGCTCCAGGACTATGTTGAAGAAATCACATGAAAGCGCATCTCCTTGTCTGAACACTATACACGTCTGGAATAGCTCGGATGAGCTGTTACCCATTTGCCACGTTGCACCGCGTATTTTGTAACGTCATGCGTCATAGCTGGATCAGTTTTTTCGGGATCCCGAGTTCCGACATCGCCAATAGAAGCTCTTGGCGACTTATGCTATCATATGTGGCTTTGAAGTCGATGAATAGGTGGTGGGTCTCGGCTTGAAATTCTTTGGTCTTTTCCAGGATTTGCCTCAATGTGAAGATTTGGTCTATCGTTGATCTGCCTGGCCTGAAGCACACTGGTACGTGCCGATCATAGTGTTGCAGAAAGGTCTTAGATGCTCACATAGTACGTTGGATATGATCTTGTAGGCAACATTAAGCAGGGATATCCCTCTGTAATTCTTGCAGGACATAGGAGCTATTTGACCAGTCACCGGGCATACTTTCCTCCTCCCAAACTTGGTTGATGAGCTGGTGCATGCACCCTTCCAGTACATCTCCTCGATATTTGAAGAGTTCCGCAGGTAGGCCATCCGACCCGTCGGATTTGTTGCTCTTAAGCTTGTGGATGGCTTTCTTAACCTCTTTAGCAGTATTAATAATATGGAAATGAAACTACGAAATATTTTACTTATAGTACACTAGTCAACAATATTAAAGGAACACATTTTTTTTTTCAATTTTTGTTAGCGTTTTTTGAAGAGCTGTATCTTTGTGACGAGTGGTCGTATTGAGTTGTAATAAAAAGCATTTTACAGCTTTATGTTTTTTGTTTCGAGATTTGTTTGCAAACAAATTTTTTTGAAGTACCGTTATTGCGTTATTGCAAAAAATGAGACGAGACAACAAAATAATTTTGTTTTTATTTTTTTTGAAGGTCCTCATTTCTATGGATAAATTTTTTTGAGTCAATTAAATCAGATACCTTGTTTATTCAGCTTCAATTCAGTTTTTTTGTTGTTTTCGTACGATTTTTTTTGACATGGTACCATGTAACAAGTAACAAGTACCAAGTAACAATTTTAGCTCTTCAAATGCTTTAACAGCGTTTTTAGAGCAAATCTTAAAGCTCTATGATTTCAAAAGAAGCTCCAGATGCACTTCTAAAGCAAGTGTAAAGCATGCTTACAGCGAATTCATTGAGTTTGAGAGCTAAATTTTGCTCGAAGCCAGCTCTTTGTCAGTGGCTGGTATGGCTTTGAAGCTCTTTGGTTCATGATTCAGATATCTTTAAAGCAGCATTTTTGACAGCATTTTGTTTGTATTAGTTTAGATAATACAAATGATAAATTAAAATAATATTAGGGAGATGTATTTCATGTGTGTGATAGTAGCAATCAAAAAGGTCATGTGATGTCGTGGAAATTAATTAAATATTCGCAGAGAAAATGTCGTAGTGAGAAATAAAATTAATATTTGTGAGTGCCATGTAAGTGATTTTTTAGTGCGCGTTTAGTTTTATCACAATTGTACTGAAGGTACCTCGAAAAATAACAACGCGCCTTCGAAATTATTTATTTTACGCTGTGAAATATTTAAAAAAGTTTACCTAAACAATGTAAAAAATTGATAAATAAATTAAATAAATCATGAAATTAAATATTTTTGTTTTCATTGCAATATAAGATTGTGTTTTTGTTGAAAGGAAAGATTTTGCATTCGTTTAAATAAATAAAGAAAAATTATTCAATGAATTTTTTTTCCGTCGCCATAGTTTTTATTATGAACATAGTTTGTCTTCAACCGAGCTCTTCTAGAGCTAGTTTCCACAAAATGAGAGTTTTGCGTTCAGTACTTAAAAAGTAGGGTGTTCGGAAATTGAAAGTCATTGGCTAATTCTAATTTCTGGAAAAAAAAATTCTTGTTTATTTAAATTCTATTCAACATTGAAGTGCATTATGATATCTTAGCACGTAAGCAAGTACTTTTGCGACTCAGCCATAGATTTAATATTATTTAAAAAAATTTTTTTAGTAAACTGTTTAATTGATTTTAATAAAAAAAATGTGAATTTAGCATCTAATTTGATATTTGTGGTGCATACTCGGTATTCATAAGAAAGTGAAAGGAATACATTTATTTTCTAGTTTTGGTTTAATTTTTCCCGTTGAAGTCATGGCTAATATATTTTATTGTGGAACACCCTAATATTGAGTAGTAGTATTTTATTTGAGAGAGGTTTAGTATTGAGCTCTATAGTCAATTTGCTGTCTTCACATTTCCCAATGCTCAGAGATAGATTTTATAATGCTCAGAGAGATTTCAAGCGCATGCGCTAGTGTTAACTTCACAAGAGTTTGTGTGAAAGTATTAGTAATTAAACTCTACAGCCGTTTTTTGTGTAGCTTTTGAAGTGCTATTTTTTGACATTTCTATAAAGTCATGCGTTAGTATTTTGAACATGAAATTAAGCAGCTCTACAATGCTTCTTTATGTGCTGATATCAATAGTTAGCTCGTTTAAAAAACGTTGAACGTTATTAAAGAGCTATTTTTAAATCGTGAGTCGTTATAAGATTAATAGAGCTAAAAGTGTTCTGAAACTTCGATTATAGAACATCATTTTTATATAAAATGTAGGGAGCTGTGCAATAATCTATTTAAGAGCTTAAGCTTTGGATTTCACTGCTTTCAAGCTGCTAAAGAACAGTTTTGCTTCTATAAGCTCCAACGATGTTACTTGGGTATCTGACTTTGAATGAAAAAAGATACTTTTAGCCTTGATTACCAATATCTCAGCAAATAATGACGTTATAAAAAATTCAAAGACAGTTTTGGAAATTTGAAAAGGCGTTTTACAAGATTTTTTTATGATTTTGTAGAAATTTTTTTTTTACCGTTCACCGTTAGTTTAAAAAAAGTACTAAAAACCGACGTTTTGTGGTCTTTTCGTAAATCTTTTTTTTTTCGTTGCAAATATTGATTGCATGGCTTGCGTTGGTATGCAAATTTATAGACTTTTATATCATCAATATTCTTGTAAATTTTCAAATTGATTCATCGAACCGTTTTTCCTCACCAAAACTTCAAAGTCTTACAAACCAGGTAAAGGAACAAATTGTGGTGTTCCTAAACAATGCGAAGTTGTCATCAAAATGACAAGAAAACCGCAATTCCAGTGGATTTTTTTCACAATTTTGCATTAGTTAGATACTTTTTTGAATGGAAATGAAAAAAAATTACATTTTTCAAAAAAAAAAAAAAATTACAAAAATCAAGTTTTTTTGTTTGAAAATTTTTTTAAATTAATTTTTTTTATTTTTTTGTTTAATGTACTTTTTATTTCATTTCAATTCAAAAAAGTATCTAACTAATGCAAAACTGTGAAAAAAATCCACTGGAATTGCGGTTTTCCATAATGACATAATGAAACCACAGCATTTTGCTGTTCTTAAAAAGTACAATGGGAGAGAATGCGTTAAGCTCAATGGCGTTTCGCCAGGCAAGACAGTAGGGCTCATCAGTTATATGTTGTCGTTACTTTTCTAAGACGCAATATTTTGGTCGATGATTACCGACATAGATGAAACTTGCAGCACAAAAACACTGCAAGTTATATTATTCATTGGGAATTTTTTTTAAATTAATGCACCTAGAAAATAATAGAATTCGTTGTCTGGTTAGTATACGAAGAAGAAATATAATTTGCAGTGGTTTTGTGCTGCAAAATGCATTAATAACGATAGTCATCGACCAAAAAATGTTGTCTTGGAAGGGTAACGACAGCATCTAACTGATGAGGCCAACTGTCTTGCCTAGGCGAAAACCAATTGGACTAAAGGTCATAAAAAACTTTAAACATGAATTTAAAAAATAAGTTCTTAATCATTTGTGTCAGTCACAAACAACTTTCATGGAAACACTAAAGGACTAAGCTCCCAGAACCATTATTTAGTCCAACATATTCTCTCATGGCCGAAAGATCTTGGTTGCTACACGAGTGTCAAACTTAACTATTGAAATTATCACCTCGACAATTTAATCTGAAATTCTCGGCTAAGTAAGTGATGAACAAGGAGAAGGATTCGGCCAAGAAATTCGTACCATGCAGGAACGTTTTCATCTAAACTATATTGCGTGACTTTTCTTTTATTAATTAATGGAGTCTTTGAAGCCTACAAATCATTTTTATATTTTATTAAATCTGCAACGTTTCAGGTATGTTTATCCCATTCGTCAGACTTTTATTTGAAATAACAAATCAATATATATGAGTAGATGAGAACCAAAACTCGTCATATCCACTTTTATCAAAAATTGAGATTTTGATGCAGATTTGCTAAGATTGGCATATTGATAGTTTTTAAGGAAAATTGACAGCCTTACCCCTCTAATTACCTTTAATAGTGATGTCAAACATCGTAATTGTCTCCAAAAATCTTCATATCTACAGTGCGATTTGCATCAGAAATTTCCATATCATATATATTGTTTGCAGTAGGTTTTCTTTCAAAACTCTTCTTATCCAGCATAGGCAATTGATTATGTCATTTAAGAAGGAACTAAAACATTCATGGGTTTTTATTGTAAAAATCTTTAATGGGTCATTGAAGATTGGAAAATAGTGTAGTGCTATTATATTAGATGGTGCAATTGAGAGAGGGGGGGGTACGCGTGGAAACTGGCCACATCCAATCATTTGCAGCAAAACTCTTCATATCCAAATTAAATTGTTAAATATCTTTTTAACGGATCTTTCAATATATTTTTGCTCTTAATTATACCATATAGATTAAAAAATCTTTCATTATTCAAAATAAAATCTTTTCTAGCAACTATCATAATATAGCCTTCTTGAGTTGTTTTTCTATTTGCACAAAATGAAAATTTTGGATATGACGAGTTTTGGTTCTCAACTACTCATATTAATATTTTTCGCTGCTTTATTTAGTATTTTATTTTTAAACAATAATTTTGTATTCTGTAATCCTTAAGATTTGATATTATTTGAATAAATCTGTTTGATGAATAAAGAAATAATTATGAATCGCTGTTGATTTTTGAATATAAATACATATTGGTGAAAAGCTGGTGTAAACAAAACTGTAAGGGATCATAAATGAAGCCGTTAGCGCAATAGTGGCCTAACTGCAATTTTATTGAAATTTTTTTACTCCGAAAATTCAATCTGTATTATTTATTAAATAATATTTCTTCTTTTTATTTTTTTTAATTGAAGCGTTATTGCAATAGTTACAGGCCTTTTTGACTCAGAGGCCTACCACAAAAAATTAAAAGCTCGAGTGCAAGAGTGGCGGTATTTTGAAGAAGCTGGAGTACAAAATCAAAAACTTTTTAATTTGCCATCATATTGCAAACAAAAAATCTAAACTTTGTTTCTTTAGCTAAAAACTACAAGCGCTTGAAAAATTTTAAAACTACTAGCGTTTGAGAGTAATTTGTTTCTTATTTTTGCTCTACTGAAAATAATGAAAAATGCAGTTAGGCCACTATTGCGCTCACGGCCTGAAATTGTTTGATTTTAAATGTCAGCTTTCTGTACTTTAAAAAGCTTCAAACAACCAACAAGATTTTTCATCGAAATAGCAGTTTTCATAATTTGAATTTTTCTCAAAAACCAAACAATAGAAAATCATCTGGCTTTTATTTTAAACCAAAAATTATTTAGGTCATTAAATACAGAGAAACTAGCACACAATTACGTCAAATTTTAAACAAATAGTGTATACAACTTTTTTTTCAATTTTCTCAGACAATTTTAAGTTTGAAGATATATTTTCAAAAACTATTGATCCAGAAAACTCAAAATTAATTTTTTTAAGTACTTTTATTTTTTATAAAATTGCCCTTTTGTCCAAGCGGTAGGGAATATAACCCCTCTCCAGTAGGATTTGTCTGTCTATTTTCAACTTACAATCTTTGCATATTTTATGCTATTACATTAACACTTCATTTGGAGCTGATTTATGTCCATATAAATATATGTATAAAACTCAAAGAAAACAAAAAATAAATTACAACAACCCTAATATACCTACAAACAGTAGTCTAAGAAATTTACAGTATTAGATTTTTTCAATATTTTTTTTTAGTGTTTACAAGAGCTGAATCTTTGTGATGAGTGGTCGTATTGAGTTGAAACAAAAAGGATTCTACAGTTTATGTTTCTTGTTTTGAGATTTTTTCTCACAAATAATTTTTCTTATAGTACTATATATTATATATTATTATTGTTATTGCAAGGAATGACGATAGACAATTTTTTTTTTTTAATTTTTGAAGGTCTTCATTTTTATGGATATTTTTTTTTCAATCATTCAAATGTAATGGCCAGATAAAATGTTAATTCAGCTAAAATTTATTTTGTTGTTGATGACCAATTTTGTTTTGCATGGTTTATCTGTCATTGTTTGCTGAGATATTGCTTATCAAAGCCAAATGTATCTTTTTCCATTAAAAGTCAGATAAACAATGCAAAACAATTGTACAAAAATATATACATATGTATATTGTATATATAAAAATATCCATACAAATGATGACTTTAACAAAAAATTGTCTGTCGTTCCTTGCAATAAAGGTACTGTTAGAGAAATTATTTACAAACAAATCTCAAAAAACAAGCAAAATAAATATGTAGAATGATTTAAGTTTCCATCACTCAGTACGACCATTCATCACAAACAAACAGCTCTTCAAAAAACACTACAAAAATTGAAAAAAGTCTTGTTCCATTGACTAGTGTATATGGCGTTGACATTTTCTTTACAAGATATATATTCAAATTAACTTTGCCATTAAAATTTATAAATACAGAAAGAAAACGGTAAAGAAAATATTCATATAACAAACCAAACAAAAAAGTACGTGTACGTCACAGTGTACCCCTTAGCAAGCAACCATTTAAATTTGATTTAAAATTTTTATAAAGATATAATTTTGCTCAAATAGAGAAGTTTAAGTGAGCTCTACTCCATGTTTTGCGTTTCGCCCAGGTTCAACAGTTGGGCTCATCAGTTAGATGATGTTGTACGCTTCTAAGACGCAAATAAAGAAATTCACAGCATGAAAACATTGTGAATTCTATTTATTCAGGGTAATTTGTTCAAATTCAGACATCTAGAAAACAAATACCAGTGCTCATGCTTTCCATAAACTAATTTGTTTTCTAGGTGTCTGAATTTAAACAAATGGCGTTGAAATTTACTATACAAAAAGTGTACTTAAATAACTTTGCCATTAGAATTCATAAAATTCAAAATGGCAGTTGCAGAATGGGGACTCCAAAGGGGGAAATTATATGGAACGTCTTCCCTTCTGTCTATCTTCCATTAAAACTGTCTGAAATCTAATTTATTGCAAACGCAGGCTCTGCGTGTTCTGAAAATTTTCTTTTTTGTTAAACTTCAATAAAAATATCGGAAGCTGGCCCACTCATTTATATATCACCCGAAAAATCTACAGAATTTGGAAAATCAAAATTTTGAGAAGTTGCATTTCAAAAGTAAGATTTTGCAAAGCGAATTTTGCCGTTGCCAAAATTTTAACCTCACCACTTTAAAATCTAAAAAAAATTGGTAACATTTGTGGGAACAGCAGAACTTAATTGCAACAAAAAACCAAAATCAAAAAAGAAAAAACTCTTTTTATAAATACTGATTTGGGTATTTTTTTTTGGTATGACCCACCCCCAAGGAGTGAAGCTGTATAAGCCGCTGTCATATGTGTGTGTCTCATATTCTCCACACCTACGCGATTATTGCTTTCCAACTACTTATCCGTGTTTTTTTGTAAAAACATAAAACCTAATAATTTGCGTTTTTACTTTTTAAACCAAATTTTTTGTTAACAAGTCAAAACACTAAATTTCATTCACAAAAATAATAACCAACATGATGATGATGAAACGACACCTGTGGCCCTAAATGATCGGTTAATATAGGAAAGGAAATAAGAAAATCAGAAATCATACGAGGTAACTCAATTGAGTTAAGGTTATAAAGCCCGCAACAAGCTCAAAAATAAGTTGTACATGTTAAGTAGTATGGCGGACGACTCATAGTTTTTTTTCTTCAAAATTTGCGGAAAAAACATAATTTGACACATTGAATGTGTGATCTGCGTTCTCTTTATACATACAAATTTATAATAGTTGATTCAGTGATTTCGTAAACCAACTAGTATATAAAGAGATCGAGTAGGAATTTGGAGAAAGTGATAGCTAGTTTTCGACTCAGTCCCACTGTGCTAGTACGATCGTGTAAAACTAAACTCATTTCTACTGGTACTGCACTCAATTCTTTAAGAGACTTCAAATTTTTACTAGATGCTTCGAATGAAATACATCGATTTATCGTGAACATCGAAAGTATTTGATAACATAAGTATATATTTTTAATGTATCGATGTGAATGAAGAGATCACTTACATTTCTCTTGAAAGGTGAAATAGAATATCAAATCACAACTAGTTGCATAAACAAAAATATTGCTTTCACTACAAGCATCCGATTGTCCTCCCCGATACTTTGGAATGGCTGTTATGGTGGTAATCAGTGGCCAAAAAGTAAAGTATAAACATAAAGTCACGAACATTGCCAATAAGCAGCTTTAAAAATAATAGTTAATTAAAACAATAATTTAAAATAAAAAAATTATTTCGCATATGAATATTTTCAATGCTTAAATTTTGATTATAACTTTTTTATTTATAACTTTAGGGTAAAAAGTGCATTAACATAAATTGAAGAGAATTGAATTTGCTACAAATTTGTACCAAAGTTTTTTTTTTCTAAGACTACATTAAATTTAAGTTGCCACGGAAAACTTTTCAGAACTCGTTTTTCAATATGGTGGCCAAATGGTGGGGCTTTCAACACCTAAAATCGAGTTTTGTACTTGCACTGAACCTCCTTACACATCAAAAGAGAAAATCTTCGCCCAACCCAAATTCTGAGGTTATTGTAACATTTTAATAGACATTTTGGAAAAATGTTAAAAGCTGCTTTATTAGATGGTTGACAAATGTTATCGGTTGCTTTGTTAATACACAAGCATGTGTTATGCCATTTTGGAAAGTGCATTAAATAGACAACTTTTTTAAGTAATTGGCCATTCATATTCTTATACAATTTTAATTTATTAGAGGTGGTAAAACTTTTTTGAAAATAAATTTGTGTACTGAAAAAAATATTTTAAAAAATTATAAAAACAAAAATGCAATAACTACTATTAAATTTTACCATCTATCTATTACAACAGTCATTCTAGAATATTACAAAAATATAAAAATAGCAAAAATTTTTCATCCATGGTCGTAGCGTTCACGTATTTGAGGAAAGTAGTACTTGTTAACAACTTTTGGAAAAAACATCATAACATAGTAACCACTGGGAAAATATTTTTTTTATATTTTTTTCTGGAAAGGTCATAAGGCCTGCTATAACCAGTTGCAAGGTTATCCATTATTTACAGGACACCCTGTATTGTATATATATCCATAATATATATATATATATACAAAACATTATATGAAATAACTCTACCCCAAAATTCATAAAATTCAAATTTGTGCTTGTACACTAGAAATTCTAAAGGGGGAAACTAGATAGAGTGACTTCCCTACAATCTTACTACTTTAAAAGATTGTTTGACATCCTATTTATTTCAAATGCAGGCTCCTATTTTATATATTTTTTAAATGAAAAATATTTATGGCTTGGATGTCTTTCAACAACAGCCCCGAAGTGTGTGTATGGTCCACGACTCAAGCTTTTCTACCATTTTTTTTGTTAATTCATTTTTATTTTTCATTCATCTTAAAACTATGTATCTTAAAGCTAGACAAAAATTCATAAAAACTAACCTACTTATCAATATCTTACAACTAACTTACTGGCCCCATTCGGGCGCTCTAAGTTAACTTAATAACTTAATGCTAATGCCTTTCGGCCTACGAACTATCTTAAAACTAGAATTCATTTCGGTTTTATTTTTCACCGAGAAGAATTTATAAAACACCCGGTATCTATGACTTTATTTTTTTGTTTTTTATAAAACTTACAAACTAATTAAAACTAAATTAAAACGAACTAAAACTTAGTGCCCTGAAGATGTCCTCATAAGACGAAACGCGTTGGCCTTTAATAAAAAGTTTTTGATATTGTGGAATAAGCAAGTGTTTTTCTTTTATTATTTAATTATTTTAATTAAACAATATGTTAACTAACTAAAACTAGTTAAAACTAATTAAAACTAACTAAAACTAATTACAACTAATTAAAACTACTATAAAACTACTTAAAGCTACTTACAAACTACTTATAAACTATTTACAAACTAGAACAGCCACAGCAAGCATTTTTGGGTTTTTATAAATTTTTTTTTGTTTTTATTGGTTTTTTAATTTTTTTTTGTGTTTTTGTTGGTTTTATAATTTTTTTTTTTTTGTGCCACCCTGACTGTCCCTGCTTAAAACTAGCTACCTAAACCTATGTAAGTCGGCTTTTAGCCTATTGAATAGACCTTTTAAAAGGGAACAATTACGTGCAGTGGCGAGGCGTCCTATTGTTCAATTCGTTCATGCACGACTAGCTTTCAGATAAAATTATTATGATAAAAGTTTATTAAATTAATTTAACCACCCACAAAATTCTTTTGCTTTTCTACTAGTTTGAGCCAATTTCGCACTCAAAATTCCAATTTTCCAACTCGTGCAAACCTTTTGTGCACGCAGTTTAAATACAAACAAACAAAAAAACCTGCTACTGCGACACCAAAATTCCTACTCATTTTTAACCTTCAATTCGTTCACATGAATTGTGAACGAAATGTAACCACTAAAAGCATACAGACAACAAAAAAAAGTATAACCAAAATACTACTATTACCTATCTACCTACCTATTCGTTCAAATTATCTGTGAACGAATTCAAGCAAGTGTGGTGAGATTTGCTCAAGTCAATATACTCAAATTTTGTTTGTTTGGTGTTTGGTCGGTATGGTTTCTGATGGTAGTGGTGGGTTCGAACTTCAAACGAAATTAAGCAAAGGTTTTTTGTGCTTTGTGTTCGATATAGGATGGATGGGTGGGCAAAGTATGAGCGGTTGTATGTATGATGCCTTTTGCTATTCGTGCAAGAAGAATATGAACGAAATGGGAAATTTGTTCGAGGGATTGAGTTTTTTCATGTGAAACTTCTCTGGGTTCTTTAAGAAGAGTTAAATTTCAAAGCAAAATTGAGTGCATGAAAAAATTAAGGTAGGTAACATGAAGTCGAAAATTACCATAGCTAAGTGGGTGGGTGGTAGAACAAAAGTAAAAATTATATTATAGGCTCATATATTATAATATTTATGAATATGTCCCTGCAGTAAAGTAGGGTTTTTTAGCTAATTATTCCAAAATAGAAATTTAAGAAAAAAAAGTGTCTAAAATAAGGAGACTGTTTTAGAAATTTGAATATGTAGGTATTAGGTTTTTGAAAAAAAGAAGATAGGTGCATAAAAAGAGAAAGTAGGTCCTTATTGAATTTTTTTTAATTTTGCAGCTATAGGCGTTGTTTGAAGTAGAACAATTTCTTATGATTTTGTTTGTCAATTTCCTTATGGTGTTGAATCTTTTCATATATTTTTGTAGGAAATTTTTTAAAATCGTTTTTAACTACATTTTTGTATTATTAAACCATTGTTTTTAGTCTTAAATCGCATCTAAAAGTGTAGTGCAAATATTTTTAAACAAATCGAGAAAATTTGAATAAAAATACTAGTAGGTACATAACACCAAAATGTGTGCAAACTTAAATCATAAGAAAATAAAAATAAATGAAGTGAACGACTATATTTTTCATTCACGCGTCGCCACTGATTTACGTGCAAGGGTTTTTATTATTGAATATGTTTGTTTGGCCCATAAGCATGCTTAAAACCGAAAATGCTACTAAATTCACCCATGCGTTTCTGAATGGTCACACTGACCACTTTTCAATATTTTTGGTGTAACTTGAAAACTAAGCCGAATTTGACAATTTTACTTTTGAAACTTAAATTTTCTATCGAAATGAATAGTTTGGAAAATTGCTTAAAAAATTAAAGCAGGAAAAGTAATCAAACTCCCACATAAAAAAAATTTTAAAATTTTTTTCTAAATTGTACATAACTTTTTTCGAAGCAAAGATACGCTCGAGACATGCATGAATAAAGTAAACTGGAGTCTTAAGGCCTTAATATGACATGTTAAAAAAGACATATTATTTGAAAATTGACAGATAGCCAATTAAACTTTACCATTTCTTATCATTTTTCGCAGTTTTTACCCGAAAGCCTAGTTTTTGGTACTTTATGACAAATCGAACGTTCCTAGCACCTAGTACCAAATCTTATGTTAATCGGACCATCCGTTCGGTCTGTAGGTCTGAAAGCATTTAAAAAAACAGCCGAAAAACGAAATTGCAAACTTACATCCTTTTTTATAAATTTTCTAAAGTTCTAATGTTATATTATATCAAAATTTTGATTTCGAACATTTTTACGAAAGTGAAATTAGCCATATTGTACCGAAAAAGGGACTTTCGGGCCAAAACTGCGAAAAATTATAAGAAATGATAAGGTTTGAATGGTAATATCTCTGTCAATTTTGAAAAAATGTTAATTTTTTAATAAACCATATTAAAGCCCTTAGTCTCTACTTTATTTTGTCCGTGCATGTCTTGACCCTATCTTTGCTTCAAAAAAAGTTATACACAATTTATTAAAAAATTTAGACATCCCTGATTTTTTGATTTTTTTTTTAATTTGGTTTTTGTTTACTTTTCCTGCTTAAATTTTTTCGTAAAATTTTTTGAACTATCCATTCCAATAGAAAATTTAATTTTGAACAAAAGTTTATATGTAAAATTGTCAAATTCGGCTTAGTTTTCAAGTTACACCAAAAATATTGAAAAGTGGCCAGTGTGACCATTCTCCCAGAAACGCATGGGTGAATTAAGTAGCATTTTCGGTTTTAAGCATGCTTATGGGCCAAACAAACATATTCAATAGTAAGAACCCTTGCACGTAATTGTTCCTTTATACCCCTCATTTTCCGGTCTATTCAATAGGCTATTTTCTACCATTTAAAATTGTTTGTGGTTTCGTCTGTATATTGCGTGTATATTATATATTTAATTAAAAAGATTAAAATAAATTTACAAGAAGTTTTTTTTTTATATTTTATTAAACAAAACATTGGTTTAAATTTATTGAGCGAGGTATTTCGGATTTATGCACCCACTCAATATTTCACATTTTTTTCTCGAGGAAATTTTTTTCGAAAAAATGTTTTTGATCATTCTGAAGTATGAACATTTTACTTTAAAACTCTTTTTGAATCTTTCAAATACCTCCATTCTGACTGGATTTTTCGAATTAGGTAGTAAGACAAGAACCAACAATTTATCGAAGACGAATGGAGGTATTTGACAATTTCATAAATTTTAAAGTAAAATGTTCAAAACTTTTCTATAACGAACCAATTTTTTGGCCCCTTGAGGGTTCGTTATAAAGAAGTTTGACTGTAATTGCATATTATGTTTTTATTTTTATAACTATTAAAGTAGTTTTATAGCATAAATATGTTTAAGAAATTTGAGTGTTGTTAAGGAATAATTTAGAATGGAAGTTTAGATTTTCAGAGGGGTGACAGATGGGACATGAGAATTCTTTATTTGTGAGCTTCCGTAGGTGAGGCTTAGGGCCTATTTTTAGGGGCTGTCGCAAATATTGAGCATGCGACAGCCAAGGTGTCTTTTCAGTAATGAGAAAGACAGAGGGAGGGATGTTCAAGGGTACCAACAACACCTAAGGTGCCTGTGTATTGAAAGAAAGAGTAGGTAGTCTGGAATAGGAAAGTTCTTCGTTTGCATCTAATCATTTTTTTAATTTCACTTTTTTTAACGTAGTTTAATTTCACTTGTCCGTTTTGTCTGTTTGCTTATTAATTTTGCCCTTTTCTTTTCTTTTCCTTTCTTTTCTTTTAAATTTTATTTTGAAAAAGGCATGAATTAAGTACGGTGGTCTAGTTAGACAGGTCAAAGAACCTACCCCACAAACCGACGAGCTAAGCAGCTACGCAAGCATGCCTAAACTGGTTCTTGTTTTCTGCACGCCCATTCATCCGTTTTTCAGAACTTGTATCTGCAAGGTGAAAGGGTTGACAACACTTGTTGTTGTCTATGCCGTTACAAAGCATAAGATTACAGCAACCATTGTGTAGTAGATCAAACTATGGTGCAAATAGCCCCCTCAATCAATTGGTTGAAATATTGAATACATTTTACTTTTGTATTGAATCTGTAAAAGATAACCTTAAATGCAATAAATTCAAAACTATATGTTCTTTAAAAGCTTAGAATAATTTATTTAGTTTAAGTATTATGTATTAGTATAAGTATTGTTCACGTTCGCATTTAACGGCTCTATATATAAATACGCTTAGGAAAATCGTATGAAAATCATTCAGTACACTTTTCTCCGTAAATAATCAACGGAAATGCATGAGCTATATACCTACCGTAGAAAAGGTTTTATCCCACAGACGTTCAGTATCTAAAAAATTATGTGTCTATATAGACGTTAAGGTAAGTAACGGTTATTTTAATTTTGTGAGGTTATTGCATTTTATCTATTCAGGGGTTGAATTCAGACGTACATATAAAATTTTGGGAGATTATGATAATTATTGAATGGGATTTTTTGGTGAAAAATTGGAATTTCTAATTTACCATGATTCGGAGAAAATTACTAATTCATATATTTTTGCTCAAATATCACTCATATAAGAGAAATAAATATTTATTGTAAAGTAAAGTTAGCTTTAAAAGCTATTCAAAAAATAATTTCTGCTTTAATATTTCAAACAAATTGTCTGTGCTTTTAATTCTTTTGAACGATCAAAGCCAGAAGTTCAGGTTCAGAGGGCCACTAAAGGTAGATGACTTAGGCTGTATGGTGATCTTTAATAACCTAGCCTTATAGTTGCGTTAGTAGGACAGAGGACTCCATAGAAAGTATTAAACCGTGAAGTCGGCCACCCAAGGTATAAGTACTGTTCTTCAAGAAAACTTTTGACATTGAAACTTGATGGCAGGTATTTTCTATTTACCCTTATCAGGTTGCGGTTATATTGGGAAGAGCCAGGCCGACTACTGTGGAACTCGCAAATCGCATTAATGGATTTGCTGCGAACCAAACAGGAGTATTCTCTTTTATTTTCATGAAAAATGAGATAAGAGCCCAGCACTGCGAATACAGAACTGCGACCATTGTGAGTGTCATATTAAACGGTATGCATACAGGCGCGGATCCAGGATTTCGTTCAGGGGGGGGCAATTTTGTGAGTTTCCAAAATTGTGATGAGATCTACACAACATTTTAGTACACTTCATACCGCTCTACACGCCTGGTTACACAAAGCAATGTGAAAGCAATTAACTCTTTCATAACTCCCCCAGCGGGTACTTTGATCTTGAAATTTAGTTTTGCAGGTTGGAGCTATAGCATGGTGTCTTTGAGTTCCCTCTGGATCTGCGTAGCTCCACAATTATGCTCGGAAAACATAATGGCACAATGGCATGTTCTTATTCAGATACATGACGTTCTAGTGAAATTTCCAGCCTCTTCTTAAGCTGGGACAACCCAACCTAACCTTGCCAGTAAAAGGCCGATTTCGAGATCGTCATCAGCATCAAAAATACATTTTGCAGAATGTTCTCAAATGGAAACTGCAAAAGTCCTCTGTTCAAAAAGGCAAATACAAGTTTTACTACATAAGCATTGTGTTCGATAATGCAGTTTGCTAAAAGTCACATGTTCGAAAACATAATGTGTGATGTAATTCTGCAGTAAGAAAATTGAGTTGGCAACAAAAATTTTGAGAAGCTGGAGAACGAGTTCATAAACGTGAAGTGCCTTTGCAAGAAAATTGAAGAACGTTTATAAAAAAGATTTTCTGCAAACAAAACCATTGCATTAGTTTGACAATAGCAGCATTTTAGCTAAAATAAAATTATAGAGCAAAACAAAGATGAACCGTATCGTTTGTTTAGATGCCTTCGCCCATCGATACAAAACCAAACTTTCCGGCATTGAAATAAAACACAATGATTATAGTGGAAAATACCACTCTTTATTAAACGTTTCCGTCCAACCTTCTCGGTTCAGCGTCAGCCTTTGATTGTGACTAACTTTCGTTATACATTTCATTTACAATATACTTAGCCTTCGTTAAGTTTTAATACACTTTAATACACATGATTTATATAAGCTCAAAGCATCGACTGCAGAGTTGTTAGACTCAAGCAGTTCGATACAATAGCAATATTCGCGTCAAAAATGACGATCATTTGACAATCGAAATGACGTTGACTTGACGTTTTCAAAAACGGCCACAAACAACTATCTTTAGGTGTAAAAATATCATCCCGCTTCTCTTCGGCATGTGACTTCTGTAGTCGTTTCCTGCTTTCTCTACAATTTTATTCGTTGGATTCGTACTCTTCGCCAGTTTAATAATATGAAACATGGAAGTTCCTAAAACACATCCACGAAAGTGACAAAATACTCACGAATACATCAAAAACGTATCTTATGGCTAAAACAGATGTGCAGCACGTCTGCACGCATCGCTACATATAGCGCCAAACTAAACACATGTGCGTATCCATTTCAGAATAAAAAGACGGCGAGCAGCTCTGAAAAAGTTCTCGAGAATAAAAATCGAAAGTGAACACAGACACAGTCATGAAATAAGTGCACCAGATAGGGGAAGACAGATATCCGAGAGTCGCCTTCGAGTGTTTTCTAGTGAAAGTACTCCCTCAATGGAAACGCATATTTAAAGAAATCTATCAGTCTTTTAGTATGAATTTATTGGTATTTCTCAATAACTTTTATACAAAAATGTAGTTTATTATTTTAACTTTAATAAGATGTCTTTATCCTGTAGATCCGAGCATTTGAAGAAAAGGTAGACATTTTTGAAGCTAATTAAATAGATTTAATTTTGTTTTTATTAAAATAAACTTTAAGGTTGAAAATTTTGATACCCTTCCCGTTGCGTTTAACTTTAAAAAACATCTAACAAATTTGTAGAGGAGGATTTTAGGTGGAGCAATGGCTTCTTAAATCATTATTTTTCAAATTGTGAAATTTTTCATCCTCAGCATTTTGAAAAGTTAAAATCAAATCGATTTGGGATTCAATCTGCTCCCTGCTATGAAATAATTAAATTTTTCTCATAAAATATTATACAGTGATGTAGCCGGACATTTATATTTTAATTGAAGACCTTAACTTTAAAGATCAGACATTTAAAACCGAAGTAATAAGCTTCGATTTGAAGGCTATTCGTTGCATAGCGGAACTTTTCTTAACTTAAATTGGACAGCCATCGGCCAACGCACAACCCCTCAATGCTGCAACACTGCGCTGCCAAACAATTTTATAAACGTATTTGATTACATTTTATTAAATTCATATTTTATGCTTCAATCGTTCCTGCCCAGGGGGGGGCAATTGCACCCATTGCCCTCCCCCTGTATCCGCTCCTGTATGCATAACGTAGTTAATCCTAGAGCAGGTTCAACGTTCAATGTCTGCTATTATATGCACTGCACTGATGTAAAGTCAGATGAGTGTTTCGCTTTTAGTTATATTGTAATAAGAAATTCTAGCTTATAAACTTTATTAACTTTTTCTGGCCGCTAATTGCAGGAATAAATTTAGAGTCATATTTCAGCAGCAACAACAGGTGAAGATAATTTCACTTTACTTACACTGATCAACAAAATTTAATTATTTTTTTGTTTAAAGAAACCAAAATATACTTTTCCGTAGGTTTTTGGTGAGCTGAACTCGAATATGAAGTCAAAAAAAATCTATCGGACCACGTTTTAGAGATATTCCCGTTATAAAATCGAAAAAATCGTTTTTTTGCTGTTTTCAAAGTTGTATTGTAACCTGTAACGTGAGGTAAATTGTTTCAACAAAATTTTTAATGGTTTCTGAAATTTCTTCTTTTAAAATCAGTTTAAATCTTCCCGATACCTCTTTTCTTCTCCGAGAAATTTTCAGTTAATTGTAGGTCATTCATTTAAGATATAAATACAATGTAAAGGAGAAGGGGCCAAAATTTATGGGAAATTGTCCATTTTTCAATACTAATATTTTATATATTGTTGAAAAGGTTATTCTGAGTACATCATTTCATTATATGGTCGTTAAGCTCTAAGCCATGGGGCTCGCGAGATATTATCTCGTGATGAAATGATATACTCACAACAACCTTATCAACGATGTATGACACATTCGAATTGGGAAATGGACCATTACCCATAAATTTTTGCCCATTCTCCTTTACGTTGTATTTTTGTCATAAATGGTAGGCCTACAATTAGCTGAAGATTTCACCGAGAAGCAAAGAGGTATCGGGAAGATTAAAACTGATTTTAAAATAAGAAAATTAGTTTCAGCAACAATTAAAATTTTCGCTGGAACAATAATTTACCTCACGTTACAATACAACTTTGAAAACAGCAAAAAAACGGTTTTGCGATTTTATAAGGGAAATATCTCAAAAACGTAGCCCGATAGAATTTTTCTGACTTCAGACTCGAATTCAGCACACCAAAAACCTACGGAAAAGTACATTTTGGTTTCTGTAACAAAAACTTTGTTCACCAGTGTTATCAATGGTCGAATTTCGTAAACTGGATATAATAAATGACCCATCTTCGGGCTTCAATTTGTTGAAAAGTCAACACACCGAAGGATCAGTAGGGCCTTAGCCCGAGGGGAGGCAAGGGGATACGAAATTGATGGTAAAGAAAATCATAAATGTACTCGTATTTTTGTTATGGCATTGCCAAAAATGAGTAGGTTATAAACATTAAAGCAGCAACATTACAACCGTCTTAGTAGCCGACAGAAAAGAATATCGAATCGATAAATCAATAAGCATCAGCTTATTTATACACTAAATTTAAAAATAATAACCTCACATTGGACTTAAACAAATTCACATAAGAAACAGTAAAGAAGTTATACATATAACAAATCAGTCACAAAGATATGTACATGCGTATACATCACCGTGCACATTTCACAAATACAAGGTATTATCTTGCCCAGGTTCTTAAAAATTAGAACTGTCAGAAGGAATTAAAGATGGCCGCAATCGTGATGCCGTCTGCCGTATTAAAACAACAACAACAAACACGAAAAAATAATTTAAATAACTCTGAAAAAACAGTTTTTTACTCTCAAAACAATAATACCTTTAATATTTATAAACACTAAATAAAATAAAAAAAATCTTATTTACTTAGCAATTAACAAATGAAAACACACATAACACACAACAAATTTCAGTCACACACCACGACATCCACCATTTTCCACTGGTTTGATTTTGACATATGCGCAGAACTGAACAAAAATGAAAACGATAATGATATTAACTTTTAATATGTGTACTGTGATCACCGTATACCTTTTAAAGCAACACCTTAAATTTGACTACAAATTTTATATTCAAACAATATCCTGCTTTCAAAATTAACGTAGATAAGGCCTTGTAGTCATGGGGCTAATTTATTTTTAAAGGTACATTATTTGTTTTCTGTCAGATAAGGCTCCCTCCAACAATGTTGATATGTATGTATTTAACAATGGCGTTTTCTGGACGAACAATTTTCTTCGACCAAACTTCAATTTGAAAGTTCTAAAAGGGGAATCAACGCACGGTTGGTAAATCAGACCTTGATGGATTTGTCAGGACAAAATTACACACTTTCTACTCAATGGTGGCCAGCTACTGCTATCAATATAGATTTTGAAAAGTGGGATGAATTGTTACCCTTTCTGTTGTTTAATTTGGTTATCAACAGGGAAAGGATTTTTGTTGACCTAAAAAATTCAAAAAAAGCAAAATAAAATCCTTGAAAAGGCAAAAAAGGCATTTTTAAATATAGAGGATATAAACCTATAACTTAGCGTTCAATTATGGAGGCGTACAACTATGAACTGCTTCTTAAATCTCTCAGGTAATAGCTTCCTAAGACTGTTTTCTAAAAGCGCAGATGTGAGTGGATCCCATTTAAAATTCAATCCATTCACTTCCATATTTTCGGGAAGTTTGGAATAATTGACGTTGCATTTATTGGCTCAACAGTTTTAACATTAGAAATGTTTAAACGGAGGCATACCATTGTATATAGACTCTATAGTATTCTCATGCAACACGATTTTGTAGGTTGGCATTTGGTCGATAGGTTCGCTGTGATCACCTTACCGAGATCTCTTAACAAAAAATTAGGATAACATTTGGACACTAGATGGGCACGAGCTTTTTAGCTTCATGAGAATACTATAGAGTGGATCTCGGTAAGGCGATCACAGCGAACCTATCGACCAAATGTCTACCTACAAAATCGTGTTTCATGAGAATACTATAGATTGGATATACAATGGACTACC
Source organism: Dasysyrphus tricinctus (assembly GCA_963921185.1). Lineage (NCBI taxonomy): Eukaryota > Metazoa > Arthropoda > Insecta > Diptera > Syrphidae > Dasysyrphus > Dasysyrphus tricinctus. The sequence continues at coordinate 774,138 of OY992534.1, forward strand.
CAGATTTTCATGTGAAAGAAAATAAGAAAATGAATACCGAATATGGAATATCATATTGTGAGCGTCAAAAAAAAGTGTACAGCTGTGAACTGTGAATATGACAGTAAAAAATTCAATAAAAAAAGAACAAAAAAATACTTCATTTTTATGGCGTCAAAAGAAAGTGTACACTATTCTATTATAGCGAAAAACTTAGGCAGGAGGAAAGAGGGGCGAACACAATCTCCTCGGTCGAGGATTTGAGGAGATTTATTGACATTTCCTTTCACATCGACCAATAGACTTTCAAAGGAAGTTTCAAAATAGCCTGGAGATTTGTTACCTCGTGTGAAATGTACAAGACATTTTTAAGGAGATTAAAAGAAACGTCAAAAAAATCTCCAGCAAAGATTTATTTCGTCTCCAGGGAATAAACAAAAAAATCTTAGGCTCAAAATTTTAGAGAAGATGAAGATGTACCTAAAGCAAAAAATAAAAATAAAACAAATTGATACCGATTGGTTATATTTATATTTACTGTGCATACCTACCAAAACAATATAATTGGCCTTAGTCAAAGTTTTAAAATACATAAATACTTTCTTCATTTCTAATGTACCTCAACTATGCCGGAATGGCAAATCGGGTAAATTTTTAGTACCGTTATTTACATTTAAAACCAAAAGCATTTACCAATTTTTCGTTGATACTCCTTAAAATTGAAAACATTTGCCAGCCAAATTGATATTCTTTGATGAAAATAATAGCTTTGTTCCAGAGATTTTAGCGTAAAAATTGTCAGTCTCTTAAATGTTTTTTTAAGTAGGTATCTAAACTTCTGACCTTTGTTAACTTGGCATTTGACATTTGTGGAACAGGAATAGGAACATAGGCCGTTTTGGCTAATCCTTGGAACAAGGTTAGTTAATAAAAAAAAGGACCTACGTACACTGATAAGTACTCAAAACTATTTTTTTTATTT